>JARJLF010002540.1:0-35282 GCA_029378395.1 Mycena leptocephala | reverse complement strand
CTCCCTCAGTGTAGCCCATTCAGCACACATACACACTGCAGGTGATATGGGTCCTACCCCAAACATGGGTCCAATAGGGATGATGTGCTGTAATTCATACAAAGCAGCATGTTGGCTGCTTCCATCCTCCAGAAGATGCATTGACAGGGAAGTAACGCCTCCTGGTCCCAGTCAGCGCAAAGCTGCAAGTGATGGAACCAATATTTTGCTGCATACAATGACATTGGGTAATCTGGGAGTGTGTCCTCAGTCATTGAATGTTTGGGGTCAGCAAAAAGGAGGAGATAGCGGACACAAGTTTGGGTAATAAATCTGTGGGACACTTGTTTTGTAAGGTCAATGATTGTGCCAAATTCCTGATGGAATTGCGTGGAAAGCATATAATCCTTCACAGATGAATGTGCAAGGCAATTGACGGTTTAGCCCAGCGACCCTGTTCAATCACATTAGGCCACCAACAACTTGAAGATGCCAGAGTTGCCCTGACGTCTATTTGGGTAGTAAATGGATTTAGCCAGGTCAGGAAAAGTCAATGCGGGGTCATCTAGGCGGAAAGCAATAGCATCTGCCAGCTCGTCCAATGTCAGTTTCTGGTAGAAAACACCAGCCACCGCAAAATTGCTTGGACAAAAACTGTTCTCTTGGGAGTATCTGTTGCCCGGGTCAAGAAACGGTTGTAAATGCCAAACAGATCAGGTGGGAGGGCTGTCAGAATTTCATTCCAGTCGCCTTCCCAATCACAACGACCCAGTTCAATAAGGAGACACGCAGCCAAGCGAAACCCGGATATGCAAGTTAGCTCAAGGACAAATCACAGTTCAATGAAGATGAGAAGACCGACATTCCATTGCTCTTCTGCACAATTTGCTCTGTGACATCATTTGCATAATTTTCATCACTAGCCCAATTTCCAACCCTGGGAACTTCACTGCCAACAAAGGACTTAATGTCGCTAGTTGAAACTGCAGAACCAAGCTCGATGGAGGTTACATCCTTGAAAGCTGTTTGGAATCCTCAAGAGGTTGACTGGTAAACAGGAGATGTGGTGCATTTTTGGTGGGATGGTGTAGGCTGTGAATGAACTCAACAAGAAGCTTCCAATCGTCTTGCGGCATTCATCAAGTCCATCAATGACATATATGTTGTTCCAACTCTGAAAGTAAATTCTCGAGGACTTCTTGGAGATGTCTGTGCTGTGGCTGTATTGTTCCGTTTCCTAGTGTTTTATACAGCTGACAAAGAGAGCTATAGGGCAAAGGTGACCGCCCAGAGAGCTGCCAGACAATAGAACGTAACATGATGTCCATGCGCTGCCGCTCGTTTCCTAAAATCAAAATAGAAATATGCAACAGCTGACTGCTCAGGACAGGCCTTGACAATTTCTTCGATCACTGTTGAGCTGTCGGTATTGTCAGCAGCAGATTCATGTTATGTATATGGCAGTGATACAAATCACCTTAGTACACTCTTTCCGGTACCAGCTGCAAAGAATTATTAGACATTGAATTGGAACAATAAAATTAACTTGCAGATTCCTTTGATCCATAAAGCACCGGGCGTGGCCCGCCATTCGACGAATTGGACATCATGTAGGAGCCAGCGCCCAGTGGTTTCGTGATGAATGCTCAGCAGTTCATATTGTCTGTCCTTTGTATTGGGAGGAGACTCCAACCACTTGCACAGAACTTCCTCGAGTCTAGGCATAATTCAGCTTGCAAAATATTCAACATAGGAAGTTTGATTAACCCTTGACCCAGGTGTACACTGTTGTCGTTGAGAAAGGACTTTGGGAAAGGAACAGGGGACAATCACCAACATACATTTTATTATCAAAAATCACAGTGGGACCCTCCCCCTTACCCCCGCTGCCACCCGTGCCACCCTGTTCACCTGATCCACCCGAACCTCCATGGCCCCCTGGGACAAGATATCAAGATGTTGACGTCCCAATAAAGTCCATACGCACCAGAAATGCTATCAATATAGTAATTGACGTTATTGACTGTCTTGTTCTCGCCAGACATGGTAAAAATGGATCGTTACAGCGCTGATCTTCTGTGTCTGGGAACACTATGTGAGCCACGAGTGAAGATTAGACAGCAGAAAGAGCTGCCGACAGAAAGGATGAGGAGGACGTATTCCAGTGCAGTGGACGTGGAGGTGGAAGACAAGAGTGGTCACCTTGACCGCCTCGTGTCGAACAGCACGCACTTTCGCACGATGAACGTACGAGAAGGAAGGAGTTGGAGCCTTCAGGGCCGGCTGCTACGAATGAGCCGGTGTGTCACCAGCCTAAATCCGTGGTTGAATTTCAGAAAATCGTCATTCCAAGGGGTTCAAATTGCCCAAAATCCATTGCCCAAGGCATCCGAGCCAAAAAATGGTCTGATTCAATCGGTCGTGCGCTCGATTCGGTCCACACTTGGAATGGCGGGGTTGCCCGGGAAGAGTGCGTGCTTGTGCAACGTGGAATCCCACGTCAAGCAAGGCTGACAGCGACTCGGACGCTAATCCTTTTGGTATAATGTATTGCCGTCACGGTCGATTCAAGATGAGCGGCAGACCGATCTCTTTACAAAAGGGGCAATCGTCTAACCACAGCAGGTGCGCGGTAGGTGCCGTGTAGGGAACGTAGGTGGTGCACCGGTGAGCGGCGTTGGAGAAGGAACGACGTCGGGCGTAGGGGTTAGTTGTTTCCATGGCGCCACGTAGGCCGTATGGGGCAGTGTAGGTGGAAGCGGCGTTGGTGTGATTGGATGAAACGGTGACGTAGGGCGGAAGAAGTGCGCGGTTGGCGGTGCCGTGTTCGGTTCGAACGGAGTACTGATGTTTGGCTGCAACCTTTGTGTGTTTGGCTACACCGTTAACTTTATCGCCACAAACCGTTTATGGCCTTGTCACTTGGGGATCCACGCAATGAGCTCTTGAACCCTCTTTACCCAAGGAAATGTCGGCTCTTGTACTCTTGGATTCGCAGTGCCTTATTCACCTATGGCGTACTCGTAGTCCTCCCAAATGTACAGAGTCCTGTCAATTTCAGACCGCTTCTCATTATAACTTTCTCTCATGACTTCGCATACCGTCTCCTTCGTCTCTAATCCTTTCTTGTGCCCCATCCGGATCCCCGAGCACCCGTTCTGCCTCTGCCTCTGCCGCGGATAGCGAGACCCCGCCTGCCCACCAGCTCCTAGCAACAGCATCAAAAGCCTCACGAAGAGGACTTCGACCCCGCGAGCCGCGCATGTCAATCAAGGGTTCCTCCAGCGTTCCACCTGCGTTTAAGCCTTTCCCGAGCTCCGCCGGGGTCGGTGCTGGGGCGACGCGGACGCGGATGCCTGTGATCCATCCGTGGCCGTCCTGCGTGAGGGAGGAGAGGCGAGAGATCGCGCAGAATCACTCATACATCTCCGGGGCAGCATCGAGCCCTCACCATTCCAGCCCTCTTCGTCTCAAAAACCATATCTACCTCGTCAAATAACACCTCGACGGACGGCGAGAGCCCATCCACCAAGGACTTCTTCCGCATGCAGCACCGACGAGATTGGCGCGAATGGCGGTACAGCACGCCAACTGGAAAACGGCTTCCGCAGCAAGTACTGATTCTGCAGGATCCAGATCTTGAGTGGTGACGTCGAGCCGGCGAGGGCAGATGGATTCCGCGGCGCGGGGAAGTATGAGGGGAGGGAAGGCTCGACGGTATAGGATGGCGCCGAATGGGAGGAAGGGAAGCGTGAGTGCGCAGAGCAGTTTCTGGTGTGTCTGCACGGGACTTCGGGTTAACAGCAGACGACAGACCCTCGGCGGAGATGCTTTGGCCAAGCAGGGTGATGCTGTGGCTGAGGGTCCTTAAAACGACGTCCGCCTCAAGCTTAACGATAACAGGCTTGTTTGACCCTCGTCCCCACCCCTTCGAAGTGTAGCCCCGCAGCTTGCCCATGGACGTCAGCAGCACACAGATCATCTTCATCTGCGTGCTGACGACCCCCGCCTCCCGCCATGTCCAGCCCCTCCGGGATCTCGATCGCGAAGATGAGCGCCTCCAGAACTTGCGCTTGAAGACGGCGGGCTCGGACTGGGAGTACGCCACTTCGCCTCGGTATCCTCCCAGCGCATCACACTGCACCACCGTGAATGCACGCCCACGCCTGTACTGCGCCGCTGCGGAGTACAGCGGACTGGCTATGAGGACGAGGTTCGCCGCGATCGGTGGAAGAGGCGGATTCCCATATATAGGGTGGTTCCGCGGCTGTGGGCGTCTGCGGTACGTCGTCAGGGAGCTGTCTGAACGAAAGAACTGGCTCCGCCGCACCACGCGTAGCTTCCAGAATGGCCGCGCCGCGATGAGGTCGTCTGGATAATGACGAGGGCGCGTTCCGTATTAACCTCCGCCTTCGCCGCCTGCTCCATCCATCCCTCTTCTGCATCTTCGTCTGCCACAGGAGAGCCTTTGGTGTCGCGTCTCTTCTTCCCCGTCTCCGTATGGGTGTGTGCTGCTGCTGCGCACCGTCGTAGGGTGCACTCCCTCGTATTCTTCGTCTCCATTTCGGCGACCATCCTCTGTACGACGCATCCACCCCCAACCGACACCACATCTCCTCCTGACGCCCAATCAAGTAGTTGCTGCAGGGCCATCTCGGAGGTGACCGATCTCAGTCTTCACCACCGCGAAGGCCGCGCACACCAACACTTTCACGGCGGAGAATCCCACCTGCAGTTACCGCTTGCAGCGCCGCGCGGGTTCTGACGTTCTTCGCCCATCCTCGAGTAATGCATACTCGGCCCCTCGCGGCGCGTACGAGGGCGTATAGTAGCACAAGAAGGGGGATCGAATTCCTCTTCCACCTCGCTACCGCACGCAGCAGGTCCCCGGTGCCATCCGCTCATCCCAACATCAAAGCACATGCACGGCTGCAAACGCGCGCCGCAGGCTCATGCACAATCTCGCGCCTTCGTCGCGCAGAACTCGCCGCGCACAGCCTGGACGACAATGAGAATGACGCCGAGGAGCTCCTCGATATGTGCGCCAGATGCTGAGGTACGTAGTGCGGCAGGTCGAGGAGAGGGGTTTTTATGGAGGAGGGTGTCGGGCGGGAAGACTATGAGAGTCGCAGGTATGTGTATCCGACATTGGCGCACTCGGGTGCGCGAGGATGAGAGTCCACAGGCGCCGAAGATATGAGGAAAGGATGGGGAAGGAAGGCCTGAGTCGTTCCACGTCGGGGGTGAGGTCGATACGATGTCCTTGTCAGGGATCTCAATCTAATTGGCCAGGGAAAGAAGGTACTGCTGGAGGAAGGAGGCGAGTGACGATGGTACCATTCGCAGCAACGCCGCCAGCCCGTCCTCGCCCAGCCGCTTCTTGAGCAGTTCCACAGAGTCGGTGGCCACGACGGCCAGGAGGGCGGAGAGTGCGCCGAGGGAGAAGAACTGCCTGAACATTGCGTCCTCCTATGTGTGGGACTCGACAAGGTTCTGTTGCCCAGTAAAGATTTGCCAGAAAATGACGGAGCATCCGGAACTGTGGGAGTCGCCGCACATGAGATCGACGCGGTTAAGGTATGTTTTTGATGCATCATCAATATCTGTTGGCCGGTGTGATGGCAAATCGTCACGCTCGTATCAAAATTTGCTCTTGCCCAACTCTTCCCACTTTGCCTCACACCTTTCCGGTGCCCATCCTTGACTGAAAAAAAATGGGCCAGATAATCTTTATAGGGCCAGTGCACTCGATCAATGATACACATTAGTGTTGCCGCGACTCGTTAAGTCGGAAGTCGACTTGGCTAAGTCGACTCGTGGCAACTTTTGACTTGACTTGACTTGACTTGGTCAGCTCAAGTCACTTGAAGTCACTTGAGTCTACTCAAGTCGGTTGAGTCACACCAATATTCACTCACAAGGGTGGATGGTACTTGGTACACAAATCTGGAGGGAAAATAGCGGTCAAACTGTAGCAAGATACAGATTCAACTACTCTTTGTTCTCCTCTGGCATTTCTGTAAATATAATCCCATCTGCTGAGTTGCAACTGTCAACAATCTCACGCCAAATCACATTCCTGTCTTTGTACTGTGTATTGGCCAGAGTTCGAAGCCAGTCTTCTTTGCCGCATGGTGAGCTTGTCATTGGTAAATTCTTTGCCCATGCGCATGGAGTCGCTGTGAAACATCAAAGTCCGCGCCAAAATTATTGTGATTACCAGCCACCATAAAGTGCTGGTCAATGGTGCAAAGTGGTGGTTTTGGCATTGTAGTTAGCCTGATTAAAGTATTCACACATAGAATTCTGTGGACAATTGGTGGAAGTTTGCGCGGATTCAACAAGTGCGCATATTTACGCAAACACGGTGTGCGGGTTTCCTATGGACGAAAACCCCTACTACTGTATCTTCAAAAAGTTGTAGGAGGTAGATGAGGGTCCTGTGGGCCCAAAATTATCCAGAGACATAATTCTGTGGACAATTGGTGGAAGTTTGTGTGGATTCACCAAGTGCACAAATTTGTGCAAACACAGTCCTGGGGTTTTCTATGGACAAAAACCCATACTACTGTACCTTCAAACAGTTGTAGGGGGGGTCCTGCGAGCCCAAAGGTATCCAGAGACAGAATTCTGTGGACAATTGGTGAGATGAGATGTAGCCTGACGTGATTAATACACTGGAGCTAGTCTCAACAAACCAATTGGCCTGCGGAGGGTTTACATGAAATGAATCAAAGATCGAACTTTGTTCAACCATGGGAAATCTGTTCAATTTCGGCCATTTCAGACTCAAAGAATTTAAGTTTGGCACTGGCACGATGAATTCTGACCGGGAATGCGGGCTTCCATAGTCTCAATAGACCAATCGGCTTGTAGAGGGGTCATGTGAATGGAAACCAAAGATAGAATTTTGTGCAACCTCGCGAAATCTGTTCAATTTCGGTCATTTCGGACTCGAAAGTGGACTCGTGTTATCCCACAGATGGGCTTCTCAGCCGCAACTATTGCTCACAAATCCTGAATTTTAGCTGTCAACTAAATATATGCAGATATACCGAGTGCAAACCATCCTCTCGGGCTCTTTGGAGCTTTGTCAGCCCCAGTTTACTGTGGAACTCTCCAGTCCCAAATCAGATTAGTAAAGTTTTAAGTCACTTGACCATGTATGGTCAAAACATTTAAAACACCAGGAACTGGACCGCAGCAGACAATGTTCCAACAAAATCCACCGTCCGATACTGTTGCCCATTTCGAATGCATCCCTCGCCCTTTGTCCACTCCATCCGTAAACATGCAATTCAATTCATGGATGCATGTTTTAATGAGCGTATTTCCTGCAAGTACTCGCACTAATCTTGTTCCACAGATCGCTCTAGTTTTCCTTAGGAACCCGCGGGTTTGTAGTTCTACCTTCGATCACAATAATCTCACTCAAACATTTATCCCGTTAGCACCGGGGCCCGCTTTTGGTTCGGGCCATTATTTCCGACAACACTGGCAACAATGCAGCCCCTCAAGAACTCTTCAAGGTCATACATCATCCTATGACACCCGCTGGACCACTCGTCTCGCTTGTGCTGCACACTTGCTCAATCTCAAGGTCCAAAATTCAGTGCGTTCACAAATTAATGTGCATATTCAATTTACCACTTTCCTTCGAATTGACTCTTGTTCTCTCGCACTTTTAGATGTCCACTGGAGAACTGGGAACGCCTATTCGAGCCAGGCAAGTATTTAAGTTACCCATTAACTCCCAGACTGAACTCCTGTAAAGGCTGTAATTTGAATATCATTGCACCGCCCATATATTTATAAATTTCTTTTGTTGTGTGCGTTCGTTGTTAGGGCTGTGAGCATTGCGAAACTCGGAAGGGTGGATAGATGCATGAATTTCTTCGCTGTTACAGAGCTCAAACTTTGAGGGTGTTTGATCTCTGAACTTCAAAGCCGCGCTCCATCATGTTAAAAGTGTCGCACTTGATGCCACCAGTTTTAGGGCGATCTATACCTTTCCTCAAGTTCTCTTAAATATTTCTGAGGTATGTCTACCATTACCAAAGTGCCCCCATGACCCTCGTGAAAAAAATGATGTAAACATTAGATCTTTTAATCCCAAAGCCGCACTCTGCCATGTGAAAACACGTGGCATTTCGAGCAGTCAATTGTAAGGCATTCTATACCTGTCCCTGAGTGCTCTCAAATTTTGTCAAGGCATGTTTACCATTTACGAAGCACCCTCATACCGTTGGATCAACTACCACTATCAAATTACCCGAACGGCCATCGTCAGTTGCAAATGAGGCACATTCTACTGCTGTAGATTGACTGTAGAGCTAGTAAGAGGTTCTAGGAGATTCTCAGTTCTGAGCCCCGACTTAAGTCTACTCAAGTGACTCCGAGTCGACTTGCACTGACTTGCAAGTCAAGTCAAGTCTCAATTCCGACTCGACTTAACTTGACTCAAGTCGCATCAGCCAAGTCGACTTAAGGGCAGCCAAGTCTAAGTCACGGCAACACTAATACACATTCTCTCTCTCATTCTCTTTTAATTTCCATGTCCCCCCTTGTGTCCCCCTGCCCCGTATCATTTATCTGCTTGGGCAGCTCCCAAATCTCCGAGTCGTCAGCCCGCCTCTCGCCGTCTACTGTGCCAAACTGGGAGCTGAACCCTGGTTCGATATTAGCGTTTGCTCGCGGTTCACGACGGCTGCGTGTATATTGAGCGGTCCCCAGCGTTGACTGCGTTCGTGCAATACCGCGACTACATTATTCGGTGCGAAGCCACCGCTCATGGCGCGATAGTCTGCCTGACCGTGCCTGGTTCGATTGATGGAACCGACCTCCTGCGGGCCAATATCCGGGACCTGTATCCCGGCGAGCCCCTGGCAATTCTTGCGCGCGACTTGGGATTCACCTCCAGCACCCGCCTTCTTTTTCAACCCCGGATCAGTCGTGTACCTACTGTCCGAGGATGAAGAATAAAAACTCGGGTTTCCGCAGCTATTAACCGCCGACCCCAGTGAAATTTTCAAGACCATTTCATCCCAGGAAACCAAGAATTTTGAGAAAGGCACCGAGTTCCGACAGATCATGTTCCCCCTTCTCGGCACTGGTCTCTTCAATGCAGATGGCGACATGTGGAAGTGTGTATTTCTCGCCAAAAATTTAACCTCCTTTCATCTTATGATCAGATTCCACCGAAAAATGACGCGCCCCTTCCACTGCGAGCGCGTCAGCAATTTCGACACCTTCAAAAGCGATGGCGCAGCTCAAAGCCCGCCTGCGCTTGGGGCACCCAGTCGATATCGCCGACATCATCCTCCGCTTCACGCTCGACGACGCCACGTCCTTCCTCTTCAACCACGACCTGCACTGCCTCGACGCGGGCCTGCGTTACCCGCACTACGTCTGCGACACCGCCTCGCGCGCCGTCGGCGCGCACCCGTCCAACGCCTTCGCGGAGGCCTCCCACGCGGTGCAGACTTTGTGTGCGACACGCAACCGCTACGGGCGGCACTGGCCACTGACCGAGTTCTGGGCGAATAAGCTCGACGGGCCCATGGGCGTCGTGCGCGCTTTCCTGGACCCGATTCTGCGGGAGGCGGTCGCGAAGAAGCAGGCGGCGGATAGGGAGAGGCTCGCGATGGGTGTAGATGGAGGGGAGGAGAGGAAGAACGCGATGGGCGATCGGGAGGTGCAGGAGGGGGAGACCCTGCTGGATCATCTGGTGAATCTCACGCAAGGTGCGTGTCCGTCTAGTTTTAAGATCCCGCGAGCGAATTACTTACTGAGCATGAACATGAACAAGACCACTCGATTCTGCGGGATGAGATTATGAATATTACAGCTGCTGGTCGGGATACAGTACGCACTCTGTCTAGTTTTCGGATGCTCGCTGCTGAAACGGCGGCATACAGACCGCCGCTTTGATCACTTTGTATCGTACATGCTCGCCGAGCGTCCCAAAGTCATGGAGAAACTACGGAGCGAGATCCTGCGTGTTGTGGGCCCCACGCGTCGCCCGACATTTAATGATTTCAGGGAGCTCAAGTATCTGCGGGTGCGTAGACTAGAATCAAAATTAATAGCTGAATGCTAATAGTTGTTTCGTTCATCAGGCAGTATTGAATGGTACACACATGATTGTGCAGAACGAGTTATTTTACTGACTGACCCGCTTGTCACAGAAACGCTCCCTCTTTATCCCTCTGTGTAAGTAGCCGCGTCAACCTTGATATTCGTAACATGCTCACAATAGCTTTCAGCCCCTTCAACCAGAGGTTCTGTTTCCCGATTGCCTGCTTTCGGGCCTCTACTTACATATTGTGCTTGAACCAGGACCGCGCTACACCCGACGGTCTTGCGCATGAACAACGGACTACCAATTTACGTCCCCATCGGCGGAAAGTCAGGCCCCTCTTCTCCTCGTTCTTTCCTCCTCATTCTGATGTATGTTTGTACGTTGTGCGTAGGATCCTAGTATCGCAGTTCGTGATGCACCGCCGCACGGATCTCTGGGGGCCCGATGCGCTGGAATTCGATCCGGAGCGCTTCCTGGACGAGAGGCTGCACAAATACCGTCTACTCAACTCCACTCCCTGTAGATGGGACGAGAAGCTAGCCGTGGACCCGCGGCAGTCGTCTCTAATCCGTTCATACTCATACCCTTCAACGCCGGTGAATTTCCTTCCGTACAATATCGTTGGGACAACGTATCTGTCTCGGCCAACAGGTGCGTGCCTTTTCTCTCCCTCTCCTCCCTTCCTCCATCAGCGAACATGATCATAATATAATACCACACCACAGTTCGCATACCACGAAGCCTTCTTCTTCGTCGTGCGCTCTCTTCCATCGCGCTCGCGCCGGACGCCCAGCCGCCCGCGAGCCGCCCGCCGCCGAGCTGGTTGACTTTTGATTGAATAGGATTCAAGGGTCCGCCCCGTTGCCTACTGTGATTGACTTTATCGCCCAAGTTCTATAGATCTATTCATATATAATATATCTCTCATTCAGTGCGACGCCTGACTTTAAATATATAAAAAGCACTGGGAAGATGGGTCACCTCGGGCCAACTTTCGGGGCGGTATTTATCTGCCATATAATTCAGCTGCGCTGATGACTCTGCCTGAACCTCCACGGCAGTTCATCCTTGGGAGCACAGTGTTCAGAAGTATCGGCTCACTACGAATGACCATTGAGGGAAAGTCAACTAAGGCCCATTTAATACCGCATACTGCGATGGCTGGGGAAAATAAGTCGAGTTCACGCTTCTAGATGATTATGGCCAGCTTGAAACTGAAGGAAATTAATTTCGTGTTCAACTTCAGTGGGCGACTCCATTAGGCAGTACTACACCAGTCGATACTTCCCTTTGATTCCCGCCCCCAGGAGCTGCGTGATGAAGGTGTAGGTCTGCCAGAAACCTCACACCGACGACTCTTGTTGACTGTAGGTGGTTGGTAGGTAAAATACGACCTCTCCCTTCCCGAGATTGCCTTTCGATGGCTCCAGCACCACTCCGAACTTGGCAAAATTTCCGATGGCGATGCTATAGTTATAGGGTCAAGCTCAATTGAACAACTGAACAAGAACATCTCATGGAGGTACGTGCTTGCCCTGATTTTCGCCACATCTCGAAGTACTGACAGCCGTGCAGTCAAGAGGGGCCTCTCCAAGCAGAGGTTGTCAAACTTGTCGACAATTTGTTCGCGCGGAACAAGGGGCCTTTGCACCACTACGCGCCGTCTACGCCTGATGAAGCACCGATACCTCGATCGTCCAACTTGGCCAAAACAAGTACATGAATATGACCTAGACTGTATACTCTGGTGAACACTCATTAGGGAATATAGGGGAAACTATAAAATTTCGTGTCGTTTAAAAAAGCCCATATGCAATTTATTCCTTGGGTCTAATGTTGTCAAAACTCCAGAAGTCGAGTCACGACTTGACAAGTCGACTTCGGGGTGTACTCAACTCGACTCGACTTGATCCCATCAAGTTTGCATCAAGTCGACTTGAAGTCGACTCGGGTTGACTCAAGTCGATGAAGTCGGGGCTGTTTTAAGCATTTCTCTGCACAGTGTCGCCCAAGGAATAAATTGCATATGGGCTTTTTTAAACCACACGAAATTTTATAGTTTCCCCTATATTCCCTAATGAGTGTACACCAGAGTATACAGTGTAGGTCATATTCATGTACTTGTTCTGGCCAAGTTGGACGATCGAGGTATCAGTGCTTCATCAGGCGAAGACGGCGCGTAGTGGTGCAAAGGTCCCTTGTTCCGCGCGAACAAATCGTCGACAAGTTTGACAACCTCTGCTTGGAGAGGCCCCTCTTGACTGCACGGCTGTCAGTACTTCGAGATGTGGCGAAAATCAGGGCAAGCACGTACCTCCATGAGATGTTTTTGTTCAGTTGTTCAATTGAGCTTGACCCTATAGCTATAGCATCGCCATCGGAAATTTTGCCGAGCTCGGAGTGGTGCTGCAGCCATCGAAAGGCAATCTCGGGAAGGGAGAGGCCGTATTTAACCTACCAACCACATACAGTCAACATGAACCGTCGGTGTGAGGTTTCTGGCAGACCTACACCTTCATCACGCAGCTCCTGGGCGGCGGGAATCAAAGGGAAGTACCGACTGGTGTAGTACTGCCCAATGGAGTCGCCCACTGCTTTAGTATCAAATCTAGATCCATCTTGCACGGCTGCATCGGTCGAATCCATCCGTTCTTTTCTGCGATGAAGTAAAACTCGGCGACCTAGCCAAATTCCGGTCAGCGTTTGAAATAGAGAAAGCTGTGGATGTGATTGAGAGTTGAGCGCACCTCCCAGGAAAAAAAATTGCTGAGGCCAAACTCGCGGCTATTCTCGCAAATCAGAGACTCGAGTTTAAAGAGGGAAGAACGCACAATAGACCCTCGTTGTGCAGCTCATTGATCTCTCTGGCGATGTCGACAAACGGCACAGACCTATCGGGGGCATGGAGATACAAAACATTGATCTTGTGCGGGCCCAATGCTTCGACCAACTCCTTCACGGTGCGGCGAAGATTTTCTGGAGCGTGTCCGCCAGGCTGGGTCGCATAGATCCTGTTGGATACGATATCAGCTGTCACCCAGTGAACAAAGAGAGGCAATGAATTTTACTTGGTGTCAATATGTGCTGCTTTAACATCGAGCTGAGCAAGAAACTTCTCTGATGTTCCGTGCACGTATAGACGAGCAGTATCGATTGTTTTACCCCCGGCCTTGATAAATATGTCGACAAGTTGTTGGCTGGTGGCCTTGTCGGTGACCCTGGCGGAGGCAACTCCTTCCGGTCCATACGCCCCAGCTCCCTGCAGATCAATGAGTGGAATGGCGATCCAAGTGATTGACTCTTACCAAAACCAACGGGATACGGAGTGTTTGTGCCATGGGTGTTGTTAGTGAAGTAGATCCTGAGAAACGGAGAGGCATATACTATTTATAATTTGAAACCTTCAGCTCTCGGCTGCCGCATAACGCAAGGACTATGCGTCAGCCAAGACATGTCGTAGGCCCGCAGTGCTGACGGTGACAAGGGGAGGGTGTTTTCCGACTACACCGGGTTTTGCTGACAGAGGCCTTCCTGCAAAGTCGACAGCGGTGGGACAGGTTAACCTACCTGGATCGCATTTCCCACGGTTTGGGGCTTTGAAGTTCGGAAGCTTCAGGCTGTTGTCTCGGCCATCGCTGATTTGTCGTACTCTATTACTAGCCTAGATTTCACTTTTGCATACCGCTACTCTGTCATTCCCAACCTGGAAGTGCTGGAGTGAGCCTGCCTCGACATCTCGTCGAAATATTCCCCCAGAGTAATTTTACCTTACGGGAACTCTCAGGTGTACTGTCTGACCTATACAACTGGTTAAACATGTTAATAATGGTTCAAGATCTACCCACGTTTAAGTCCCACTGGGTACTAGTTGGCCGGGGATCCGGGAACACCGCCTATTAAATTTCGCCTCGTTCCGAACACTAGCTGTTGTATGAAATTATGAATGTTTTTACTGAATACGAATATAATTTCCTTCAGTTTCAAGCTAGCCTATGATCACTGGGGGCGGCAACTCAATTTAATTTCGCTTTTCATGACGGACAAAGAAGTAAATGGCATCGTTGACTTTCCCTCAATGGCGATTCGTAATGAACTTGAACAAGTTGTGAGCACCGTGTTCTCATTTGCGGCTCCCAGGATGAACTGCAGTGTAGCTACTGCCGGGTCAACAGCGCAGCTGAATTATTTGGCAGATGCCGCCCTAGTACGGTCGAGTGACCCAAGTACGCCCACCTTCCCAGTAATTTCTTTCTTTTGTTGAAAATTGAGGCTCAAGGTAGTCGGATGATTTAATCTAATTCCGCCCACTAGCACAAGCGTTTCAGGGTATTAACTCTGTGAACAGTCAATAGGCAAATGCTATAGTTCAAGTCAACCCACTCCAAACTGCTGCCATCCTCACTTGGGCAGTGGGACATAGGATGTATGGTGCTGCTCACCTCTAACGCTATTCTGCCGAACACTATTCTAATGGCGTTTTTAACAAGGTATTCTGAAAGCGTCCCACTGAATTATTAGGATATAAATATATATATGTGCAGTGCAGGTCGTGGTTGAAGAGGAAGGACGTGGCGTCGTCGAGGGTGAAGCGGAGGATGAGGTCGGCGACGTCGACTGGGTGCCCCTCGCGCAGGCGGGTTTTGAGCTGCGCCATTGCTTTTGCCCGCGTGGTGGTCGAAGGTGTCGAAGTCGCTGACGCGCTCGTGGTGGAAGAAGGGGCGTGTCATTTTTCGGTGGAATCTGATCATGCGGAGGTAAGAAGATGAGACGCGTTTTTTCGGTGGGATATACGCACTTTCACATGTCGCCGTCTGCGTTGAAGAGATCATTGCCCAGAAGGGGGAACATGATCTGTCGGAACTCGGCACCTTTCTTAAGGTTCTAGGCTTCCTGCGATAAAATGGTCTTGAAAACTTCAGGGTCGGTGGTTAATACTGGCCCTATAAAGATTATCTAGCGCAATTTTTAGTCAAGGATGGGCACCGGAAAGGTGGGAAGCGCAAGTTTGATACGGGCGTTTGCATGCTGGAAACATGTCACGCGTCACACTCGGCTAGTGTTGCCGTCGAGTCGAGTCAAACTCGAGTTTCAGATCGACTCGACGATCGAGTTGCGTCACTCGGGATGATCGAGTGAGTCGAGTTAGGGACTCGAGTTAGGTCGAGTTAGATGTCCTAAAAGGGCTAAATCTTTCATTTTGCATGGTACTGTACCAGATCTTGCTCAGCAAGCTTGTAGATAGGTTTCCTCATGTAAAATAGAGTTTGAGATGCCCAGAGGACTTTGTTCTAACGCAAAATACTGGATATACGTGAACCGGCACTCGGCCCGCAAGATTATGTAACCAGAATCACGATCGCGTGACCATTCGCTCTTACTCTCTTCGCCTCACTGGACCGACGTGTATTCGACGATGACGGGCCCCAGCCGCTGTGTCTGCCGCAGTCCGCAGGAGTGCAGATGCATTGACTCTCGGTGGCCGTCCCCATCCTCTATCCGACAACAGCAATTGGCAGACCAGAGCCCGGGACAGACATTCTTCTATCCACCGCCGCCATACTACATGCCGCCGGTATACACACAAAGCAACTCCATCAACCCTCCTATGACGCCCAGTCGCCCCCATATCGACCCTCGTTTGGTTCAATACCCCCATCCTAGCAACTTTAGCTCGTTTCAGATTCACCCAAATACAGTCGTTTTCCCTCAAGATCCGAATGATCCACGCACTACCAATCCTCCAGAGCCGACATCAAAGCGTAAAAGAGCGACGGGAAATGTCGCTCAGCCAGATAAAGGACCGAAGAAAAAGAAGCTTACCCAACGTCGTTCAACTAGCTCTAACCAGCCCGTATCGGTCAATGCCGCTGCAACCTGCGGTATCGGCCCCAGCATACCACCTGCAACAGTTACCTCTCAATCTCCTGCTATGACGCAGTTGCACTCGGCCAATTCAATTCAATTCAATTCAATTTTCCATTAGAGTGCATGCGGGCCCCTTGGGGCCCATGTCGCACTATGTACGTATGACAGGTATGGTAGTTAGCTGGCCTGGAGTAGGTACGCGGGAAGGCGGCGGGAGAGGTAATGTAAGTAATGAAGATGCTACGAGGGGTTGGTGGGAGTTTTTGGAGTCAATGCAGGGTGTCTAAGCTGGTAACGATGCGTGATGAGAGACTATATATGAGACTATTTAAGAGACGAGAAAGAAAGAGAGAAAGAAAAAGAGAGGAGGGGGGGTGGGCGTCAGAGCGCGTAGCGCGGGAACCTCTCGGTCTCGCGCACGAAGTCCAGCACTGGTTTTGGCTGAGACTTGGTGGAGAGGAGGAGGCGGAGGGAGAGTCGCGCGGTGCCGAGCCGCATGATGAGGCGGAGGCGCTGGCGTCGGTAGGCTGGGCACGCAAGGAGAAAGTGGGGTACTGTCTCGGGGACGAGACATAGGGCGCAGTCGGGGGAAGGGCCAAGATGGAACCGGAAAAGGTAGAGTTCAGGGCGAAGTGGGATGTTCGCAGCTGGGTGAGCACGCTGCACTGCGGGCGGCTGAGATCTGCATACAGGCGCGAGAGCGCGTTGGATGGTTTGGGGCTGTCGAATAGGGAGAGGCGGGTGTAGCGCGGGGAGGAGGACCATTCCGCAGCCATCGTTCCTTGAAGACCTTCGCGCCTGCTGCCAGCGCGGCGGCTTTGCTCGTGGGGAGGGGGGACTCGAAGAGGGAGATCCGGGACGCGAGGGGGGAGGAGGAGCCTAGGGCCGCTTCCTTAGCGCGCGCGTCGACGGCCTCGTTTCCCGCGATGCCTATGTGCGCCGGGACCCAGTGGAGGCGTACTTTGAGGGTGGGACGGGCGCGGAGGAGACGGCGGTGGAGTTGATGGAAGCCGCGAGGAGGTATTGCCCCGGTTGGGGTTTGGGTGAGGCGAGCGCGATGATGGCGGGCTGACAGTCGGTGAAGATGTCGACGTCGGTCAGGCGCGGGGTCCCTTTGATGATGTCGAGGGCGAGGATGGCGCCCACGACCTCCGACTCGAAGACGGTGTGCTCGTCGAGCATGCCGAGGTGCTTCGTCCTGCAGGCTCCTTCGCCGTTCCCACTCCATGCAACCGCCGCTGCGCCCACTCCCCCTTCGTAGCCCGACCGTCCGTGTACACGCAAAACCCGCCCGGCGCGTCACCTCCTCCTGCTCCTTCTTCGCTGCTTCCTTCGTGGGCGCGATGCGGGTTGTCAGTGACCCGACGGCGCCAGTTCGATTGGGAGGTGGGGGTTGATCACCTCGAACTCCCGCGGAGGACCGGGAACGCGTCGAGTAGCAGGTGGATGGAGGAGCGGTGGTAGAGTGGGATGCGGCGACAACGCTTGACTACGCGGTGGAGGGGGTGTGAGGGAGGTAGGGAGACGATTCTGACCGCTGCATTGAAGACGGAGCGGTTGAGCCGGATGTGAACGGGGAGGAGATTGGCGTGGTAGTCCATAGTGTCCGTCGCCGTGGTGCGCAGCGCGCCTGTAATGATCTTGCAGGCGAGTCGCTGGACCTTTCCCAAGGCCTTCGCGACCCATACCGTTCCCGACCTGCGCGCGTCCGTGTTCGCCGACACCGGCTTGTACCATACCGGGAGTGCGTATTCCATGCGGGGGATGACGACGTTTGGAATAGCTGGCGGACGTAGGAGTGGGGAAGGCCAAAGTGGGGGTGGAGATGCGGGAGAGCGCGAGCGTGGCCTTGGTGCCCCGTCCTTGCGCGAGCTCGGCGTGGTTACGGAACGAGAGCTTGTTGTCGAGGATGACTCCAAGCAGTTTCGCCGTAACGGACGCTGGATGGTGATCCCGCCAAACGACACGGGGAGAGGAGGTAGTGGTCTGCGTGGCGGCGTGGGGAGACGAAATGGATGAGCTGGAATTTGGGCAGGTCGAAACGCAAGCCCAATTGGTCCGCGCAGGGGAGTGCCTTCTCCTTCATGTGCGCCTCCAGATCGCCGACGTTCTGCGCCAGAGTGTACGACGCCGTGAAGCGGCTGATGTCGTCGATATACCCCGAGTTGTTTGGGTCATCGAGGAGGACGTCGGCGTAGAGGAGAAACAGGAGCGCGCTCAGTGGCGAGCCTGCGGCAGGCCGTTGGGGACAGCACAGACGGGGGAGTGGTGGTCGTCAAAGGTGAGGGTGGTGCGGCGGTTGCTGAGGAAACTGCCGATCAGTCCGACTATTGCATCCGGGACGCGCTTAATGCGGAGGCGGTGGAGGAGGTGGGCGTGGCTAACAGACGGGAACGCCTGCGAGATGTCCATCAGCAGGACGCTCGCGACCTTCCCCACCCTCCATGCATCTTTGATTTTCTGGGTGAGTTGCAGCAGCGCGTCGACCGCGCTCCGGCCCGGTCTCCCTCCGAACTGGTTCGTCGACAACAGTCCCTCCGCCTCCGCGAATCCCGACAGCCAGTCCGCCAAGACCGACTCAATCACTTTCCCCAAGCCTTCCTCCTCCGCAATCGGGCGGTATGCGCCTGGGACCGTGTAGTCGCTTTTCCCCGGTTTGCGGATCGTCGCGGTGATGAATATGCGCCACGAGTCCGGGAAGTAGCCGAGTCCGGCCACCGATCCTCACACTCCCTTTACACCCGCTTCAGCAGCATCCGGTCCGACTACTGCTCCGTCAAATTCTCTGCCTTCTACCGCCACGAATGTTCCACAATCTGCATCACAAACACCTCTAAACCCGCCGCCTCCTGCTTCCCACGCACCTGAACATTCTCACAAGAACTTTAATTCCAACTCCGCCACCGACGTTTATTTCTTTGTCCGGCCACTCAAGTCAAATACTCCACCGGAAAAATTACCCCAGGCGGAGACACCACAACTCAATTCAGCGGAGATTCTGATGGAGAAACCATCGTCGAAGGAGTATTCACATCTGGGTTGTCGCCTTTGCGAGTGCGTAAATTGTCGGGGCTGTTCTTCTCTCAACTGATGTGAATTCTATCAAGCCACTGGCAGATCTGGAAGAATGGCAGCGGCGGAGTAACTACAAATATTCGCAAGCATCTCCAGGAAAACCATGGTGATATTTACTATCCAATTGTCCGCAAATTGAATTTAAAACATCACGATGACGACGGCGAACAACCCGTTTCTGAACAATTTTCTCTCGAGGGATGGATTGACCGTCTGATTCGGTGGATCGTGACCGACGATCAGGTACGTCTCTCATCTGTCGAGCTGTTAACCTTCTGACTGAGAACTGTCGGTCAAGTCAATAAACGTGGTGGACTGTCAAGAGTTTAGGGATTTCGTATTATTTGGCCGTACCGAGTCGGACAAAGACCTACCGCATCGCACTGCATTGACTGACCGCATTCTGAAGCAATATTCACAAGTCCGCGAATCGCTGATAGAGGACTTCAAGGTGATTTTTAATCTAAATATGCGCAGCTGGCCTTGATTTCTTCACAGCGTGCTTATAGCAGAATTCACTTCACGGGTGATGTTTGGTCTAAAGGGGATCTCGCGTCTCATTTCGCGATGTCAACTCACTTCTCTATGCGCGACGCCAACGGCAATCTCGTCATCGCCAACCGTCTCTTGGCTTTCCGTCTCGTGGAAGGCAAGCACGACGGCGAGAATCTGGCAAATATTGCATTTGGAGTCTTGAAGGAGGCGGGAATATTGCACAAGGTAGTCCATCTTTGTCGCCGATTCGTTGGTAAACTTACCCCGATTGAAGACTGGGCTGTGGACCTTAGACAGTGCATCGAACAACAACACATTCATGTTTCACCTCGGCCGGCTAATTGCCGCAGAACCAGGGCTTGTTGTCGAGTTTGATGCTGAGGGTAACCGGATTCGGTACCATTTCGACTCGGATTATTTTTCTTGGACTAATCAGTTCGGTAGCTGCTTCGCTCATGTCATCAATATCGCGACGCAGACTGTTCTTGCCGAACTCACTGAGAACCCTCGGCTGCCTGTAGTGAGCTCAGCGAGCCAATTACCGTATCCGGAACTGGTGGCTTATGCGGACGCCCTCGAATCTGACCCTGTTGGTGGCTCTCGGCGCATAGTAGCATCTTGTCGAGCCTCAGGTCAACGTCGCAGCAGCTTGAAGATTGTAATCAAACAGGGTAACGAGAAACGAGTGTGGCCTCCGAACGGAGTATTGCGGGCGGTTCAATTGCTTCGGGACTGCGAGACTCGCTGGTCCTCGACTTTCATGATGAACGATAGAGTGATTGAGCTGTATCCTGTAAGTCTCTGATCCCAGTGCTGTAATTTATACTCAAGGTTCGCCAGGCAATCCAATGTTTCCTCAAGCACCCCGAGCACGAATCATTATCCCATCTTCTGTTTACGGAAGACCAATTCCAGGTCCTCAACGACATCCAGCTCATACTATCCTTCGCTCATATGGCGCAAGAGCTCCTTTCGGCAGAGAAGACACCTACACTCTCTCTGGCGCTGCCGATTTTTGAGCTTCTGATCATCAAGTGGCTCGAGTTACAGACGGAGCTCCCAGAACTCGGGCACTACATCGGCGTAGGCATAGCAAAAATCCAAGAGTATGTCATCAAAGGCCGGAAAAGTCGGATATACGCGCTCGCAATGAGTACGTCCTTGGAACCGTTTAAATTTTTTCCACTTCTGAATGCGAAACACAAGTCATCAATCCGACCATGAAACTTGGCTGGATTCAGGAGCATTGGCCAGCAGACGATGCGCACAAGGCAGAAGAATGGATGATTGACACGGTGCGCATCATGCCTGTGCGCGTCTCGTTTCCTGATGTCTTCAAAGATGACTGCATTTGTCACCGCACGACGGCACGAAAATGCCAAAATCTCGCAGCAAACTCCGAACTTCCAAACCTCCCTCCACCCTCTCTCATCTGCTTCCCGTGCGGCTGCTGCCCAGTCTTCTGGCTTTGCGCGTCTGGCCAGTAACACGAAAATTTCACGCCGGATTGTCTCGCTTCCACGTGTTCTTTCTGATGCACCCGACGCCTCGGTTGTACCGGCATCGAGCCTATCTCATTCCACCCTATCATCGACCCAGGCTACCACTGGCACTCCTCAAATCCTCTCGCCCGAAGAGGAAGCCGATCTTGAACGCATGGCTCTTCAAGACGACCGCCGCATCGCTATACAAGAATTATCTGTCTACAAGAACGAACCGAGGAGGTTTCAGACCGTTCGCAACCCTTTAATATTGTCCGCTTCTGGGATGTGAGTGAACCATGATGCCTATGCAAAGCCTCTCAATATCTTTGATAGCTCAATTCAGAAAAGAAACCTATTCTTTCAAAGTTGCCTGCGATATCCTTCCCGTTCAAGCAAGCTCGGTTCCCTGCGAACGCGTGTTCTCGTCGTCTGCAGAGACTGACACCAAGCGACGGAACCGTATTGGCTCCGATTTATTTGAGGCGTTGCAGGTAATCAAATTCTCTTACAAGCAACACCGGCTAGACTTCATGGACGGCCTGCTCGCCAAGGAGGAAGACTACACGATCGAAGGAATTCCAACTGAGGCGGCGATCCGAGAATTGATGAAGCGGGTAAAATGGAGGAGCTCGCGGATTTGCTTAAGAACGTGCCACCTACGGAGATCACAGACTCGTTATTGAATACCCAATGATATTATATACCCTTCTGTATCATTTACAGCCAATGGAGGCGAACTGGAAAGATATCCAAAGCGTGGGAACTCTGGCCACCCAAACTAGCCAACTCGATCGGCAACTCGAGTCAAAACTCGATCGAACTCGGTAGATCGAGTTAGTCATCGAGTTTTGACTCGACTCGGCTCGACTCGACTCGACGGCAACACTACACTCGGCCAACAGCTGTTGATGATGCATCAAAAATACCCCCTTAACCGCGTCAATATCATGTGCGACGACTCCCACAGTTCCGGATGCTTCATCATTTTCTGGCAATTCTCTACTGGGCAACAGAACCTTGTCGAGTCGCACCCACAAGTACGACGCAATGTTCAGGCAGTTCTTCTCCCTCGGCGCACTCTCCGCCTCCTGGCCGTCGCGGCCACCGACTCTGCCGAGACATACCGAGATAATCGACGGACACAAGTTCATCTCCTCGGCCCCAAGCACCTGGCGTCCAGGGCTGAGTACGAGGTGGCGACGCACAAGACGGCCGTGGAGCTGCTCAAGGAGCGGCTGGGCGAGGACGGGCTGGCGGCGTTGCTGCAGCCCGACGTGAATGGTTCGGAGCCCATCTGGAACGCGGTCTTCGCCGCCAACTCGACTGCGACCCCGGACGGCTGGCTCATGACGGAGGGTGACGTGCAGGCGGTGGCTGCCCTGCCCGACTTGAACGGGACGGCGGTGCGCTGCTTTTTATCCTGGTAGATGCCCGTTGACTGACGATTGATTCTAAGCCGGCTTACGACCACGAGACACTCAAAACGGCCGTGGCGCTGGCCAAGGAGCATATCGGCGAGGAGAAGCTCATGTTGCTGCTGCAGCCGGACATCCTCGCCGCGGACGCAATCTGGCACGAGGTCATAGCCAACTCGACGCCGGGCTCGTGGGTGCCCGCGGACGGGCGCGCCGTCTGCCTCCTCCCCAACGTCACCGCCCTCGGCTTCGCCCTCTGGTCCGCCTCGCCCCTGTGCGATGCAGCGAACAACGCGGCGAATGCGGAGCACTACGTCAAGCGCACGGTCGAGATCGGGGTGGGGAAGCTGACGTCCGAGATTTTTGGAGGGTTGGGGCGGCGTCACCACGCTCTTCGCGATCCCCGTGTACAGCACGCCCCCGGATCGCGCCGCGCACCCCTTCCTGCGCGCGCTGCCTGAGTTCCCGTACCAGGGGCGGGCGACAGGTCTGCGCGACGGGGCTGGCGCCGTGTTTGGCGTGCTGCACATCGCGATCCGCGACATCGACGGCGCGGACTATGGCGAGACGGGGAGCGGCATCGAGATCTTTGCGTCGGTGTGGTACGGCGACGGGGCGAATGACGAGTTTTTGGAGCGGAGCGCCAGCATATGGTAATTGAGATTATCCATCTCGCCCTCCAGGCTCAGAAGGACATTTCGAGCGGCGCCTTTGATCATCCGGCTCTCCACGCCCTAAAGCATAATGAGCCGTCGCGATTGTACGGGGAAAAATTTTAGATTTTACATATGCATTATAATTATTAGAACGTCGTTCACTTCTCGCGTTTGCACGCTAACGGTGAAGCTTCTAATGGCTTGGCATCTAGGTGCAGACCTGCAATTCTTATCATTGAGCTAGCCTGAGCAGGAGTATAATTGCGCTTCCTCGTACCTTTCTTCATTCGCGGAGCGCAAGAGCGAGTGAATGGAGCTGGACGCCGACGCGTGAGTACTGTACCGCCGCACGTGCCTGGCCCTGCC
The DNA here is from genome assembly GCA_029378395.1 of Mycena leptocephala. Taxonomy (NCBI): domain Eukaryota; kingdom Fungi; phylum Basidiomycota; class Agaricomycetes; order Agaricales; family Mycenaceae; genus Mycena; species Mycena leptocephala. The sequence goes on along the minus strand of JARJLF010002540.1, from coordinate 11,866 downwards.
GTGCTCGACAAGACCTCTGGCACAACACACATGAGACCATTTTCAGCGCATCGCTCCGGAGTCCCGCGAACGTTCTTCAGTGCCCAGCTTCCGTCCTCAAGCACACGACGACACTTTTCCCAGCCATACATCGAGAGTAGTATATCTCGATGAGAAGGGGTACTAGGAGAAAGAAAGCAACGGAAAAAGCAGGGAAAAAGACGACATAATCCTCCATGCCCTAGTGTTTTAGCTAAGGATCTGGCGGCCAACAGTTAAGGCACAACGAGTGCAGGATTCCAAGAGCCGACATTTACTACCGGGTAACGAGGCTTCAATATTAGCTTATTTGCGTGGATCCTCAGAATACCAAGAAACGGTGTCAAAGTGTGTGGGAGAATGGGAGAGACGGTACAACCTACTGGGCAAGACAATGTGGAACTCGTTGCTACTAAAAGAATGTTCTCTACTTTTGGGGAAATGACGACCGACCTCGAAGACTGCGTATTTCCACCTTTACAATATCTAGTACTGCTCAAGTAAAGCGGCCGTTCGCTTGTCCGCAAGAATTCCCATGTGTCCGACGCCCGCAATGAAGTGCTGTTTCACTGCCTTGTGACAACGATGCGCACCGAGGTCCGCCCAGTCCCCCCGTGAACCACCAGGCATCGTCATCAACAAGCCGTGCTCAGCGATTAACACACAGAACGGGGCCTTGACTGACGAAACCCAGCCCACGAACGGATCTGTCGGGTCGCTGCCAGCGTCTGACCGCTGAGTGTTCGGGGAATGGAAATCCGCTAGGAACTGCAAAAGTGGAGCATTCCAGCGGGCGGCCGCTGCCACACCTGCGCGATGGCTCTTCGTTGCTGTGGGAGAATCTTCCAGCGCCAACTCCCACTGCTTGATTTGTTCGCAATCGGGCCCGTAGAGGGGTCATGTCGGAGAAGATCGATGGTGTTGTTGATTAACCTGGTGAGCTTTGGCTCTCGTATCAACAGCTCGTTGGTGTCGCTGGTCCACACAAACGGAAAGCCGTCAATGAATGTTAGTTGAAGGACCTGCTCCCCGCTCTCTTCCAACAGCTTGGCCACTGCGACGCCAATGATGCTTGATCCTGAATAGGCAGCCAGACGATATGGGCCATTCGGTTGTTTCTGCCGGATTTTATCTACCACAAATTGGGCGTGGAAGCTGAACGGGGCGACGGGAGTCGATTTGGTCACTTGAAAAACCCAAAGAGTACCGGGGAAGTGCGGTCGAAGAGCCAAGAGAGGTTCAATACGTCCGGTAACGCCGGGAAATACAATCAAAGGTATTCCCGGACCTGTGCAGATTTCGACCAGTTCTCGTCTGACGAACTGCCGTCGGCTAGCGTCAAGTTTTCAACCTGAATGTCTGCATTCAAGTCGCCCGACAGAGTTCATGCACTGAACCTTCGAGGTAGGTAGATAGCGTGAGATGGTTGGATAAGAATAAACCAGGTTCTGTGGGATCAAATCGGCTGCGTGTGCGAGGTCCTTTCGAGAACGCAAGGCCCTCATGACATGGAGCCGAAAAACAGTGGCGGTCAAACTAGGAATTCATCGTCAAATATGAAACGCTTGCAGGATCATGTTCTACCTATCAAATCCTTGCTGGCCAGGTCCACCGTGGCGATATCGTGGAATTGCAAATCTTCCCGCCGAGCTTGAGAAGCCATGCTTCTATGAGGGCGGCCTCCCACACGGGCGGCGGCTCAATTAATTCGATCAGGCTGATTTGCTCCTCCACAGTGTTATATCTATCATTTGTTAGTACGAATGCTGCTCGTGAAATGGCAGGACGTACATAGACTCAATTTCTGGGGCGTACAAGGTGATTGCAGCCTTGCGCAGCACCGTCCCTTTCCCCGCCCGAGGTAAGGGTTTATCAGCAGAAGCGAACAAGATCATCTCTTTGAAGATCCGACTGAAGGCCGGGGCACTCTGGTTCGCCTCCTCAATTACGGGCCTAATACGGAATGGTGTTAATCCACTGGAAGTTCAGCCAAAATATTTTTATACCAAATTTTATTCCTGAGCTCGGCGACTTGAACTGCATTCTGAACATCGATTTGGAGACTTGGGATTGTCTCGATCAGGATGCCCGTCTGTGGGCGCTCCCTTCCAAACATTACAACCCCTGCGACACTATTGAGATCGCCACTTAGCGTTCGGTCAATGAAACGCAGAGATAACACTCACTATGGACTTCCCGCCACGATATCTTCCATGGGACCGGGTACCGTCTTCTCTCCGATAGAGTGCATTATCGTGTCATCCACACGCCCCACACTACATTCAGCATTCGGTTCTATCAGTCAGTATATGCAATTAGAATCTGAATATTCAACGCACACTTTCCACAGATGCTTTTTCTGCGGATGATTGATGAATAGGTCGGACGTCGCGTACCCTCTCTCGTTATCCAGATTTTCCACACTCGGAGTGTGCTTCTCCCATGTCTGCGTGTTTATGGAAAGAAAATTACAACCTCACGCAAGAAGGCAAAGGAAAACCGTACCAGGACGTGCAATTCAAATGTACCATCTGCCTGAGGTTCCCACCGCACTTTCACCAGGTCTGAAAATCGGAACCACGCCCACTCCTTCACATCTTCTTCAAATTCCTTCACTACCGATAACGGGCCGACCTCGGTCGTCCCGTACCCCGCCAGTAGATGTACACCAGCGTCCACGAGAGCATCTCCGATTCGCTGTGGAAGCGGACCCCACTCCAGAGCTATTACACATTAACGGAAGCGCAACAGAAACGGAATACAGGCTCACAACGGTATGGAGCGTCTTCAGGTACGCGACGTCCGGCGGAGAGGTAGACCAGCTGACTAGAAGTGCGGGAACCGTCATGAGCGCCCGGCACTTCGTCTTCCGTGCATGATCCAGAATGTTATCGGGTGAAGGGACAATGGGAAGTGCACCCGGCAACGTCGCAGTGGGGGAAATACCGCAGAACACACGCCGGTGAGGGGCAACAAAAGTGGCAGAAAATACCGAACATATGGAAAGGCGGAGTGCCATGCTTCCTAGGGCTGTCGAGTATGATCCAGCCATTCGGTAACCATAGCTGAGAGCGAAGCCTATTTCAGCCATGTTCAGAAGAAAACGCAAGGAATTCGACATACGGAACGTAAGTGATTGCGTGAGCATGTATGGGTCAGACGAACGGCTTTGGGAAATCCTGTACTCCCCGAAGAATGCAAATAAAGTCCAATTTGTCCTGCTGGACGGGAGAAATCTGGGTCGGATAAGTTGGAATGAACAGTCCGGTGTTTCAGCGCCTAGATTGGGATAAATTTGCCCAAGTGGCGGCATTTCTTGAATGTCCAGTTCGAAATCTGGATCGGCCTCGGCAATATGCTTCTTGAGTCCAGCCAAAAGAGGTGCCAGGGTGACGCAAGTGGCTATGATGCGATGACACGAGGAGGCGCAGAGGAGCTGGAAGATTCCGGCGGCTGAATTTCTGGGAGAGATGGGAAATGGCTGGTTCGTATTAAGAAGGGTCGTGGATCCGGGCAAGGAAACTCGTACAATGAAACCTGCGGTCATAAGACCCGCCACAGTAGCATGATACAACACTGTATCCGACAGCGCAAGGAGAGTCACGACTTGGCCATCTGGGCCTTCACGGTTTGGACGAAGGAGATGGGCAGAACGGTGAGTGGCGCGACAAATTCAAGATTTGTGATGGTGGTGATTTCGGTGGATTCCGGATTTACATAAATGTAGAATGGACGCGAAGGATTCGTCTTGGAATTCAGAGAAATAACGTCTGGTATAAGCATGGCAGAAGGTGGGGAAGGAGTCGATGTGTGGGTACGACGCAAGGAATGAAGGTGGTATAAAAGTCGTTGACCCTCAGCGGCCTTCGGTGATATCACGCCGAGGCGCCCGCAAGCCTGATGCAAACACTGGAGTCCCGGACCCACAGACACCAACCGGGGTCTAGAAATTTCCGAGGCAGGGTTGCCTTATTATAGTGGCCATAAATGAATGGCACCGCTGGAGTAAATCAGGAGCAAGAATCTGTTCCCCGTGCACTGCAAGAAGTTGTTGTTCAGCAGTAGCGGGGATTTTGGCTGTTGTCCGGACCAGAGGCCTCAAAGCATCCTATTCCATCCTATCCTATCCACCAGGTGAGTCTCTGGCATTGGCGCCACAAAATCCAAGAAAGTCGTTTGAAAGCCCCAAGAAATATTCGCAAATTCCTAAAGACCGGCAGGTCTGGGAAAAGTGGTAGCAACGGGAACGGTAACGAGGTATAAATCTTTGAAAGGTTTTAGCCAAGGCGAAGCCGGAGGAACGAGATCCCCGAGGTAACATGGGATGAAATGGGTGGGCGCCGATGGGCAAGCGAGGCCAGCTATTTCTCTCAGACGCGCGTGAAGTTCGGTCCGTCGGAGGTGACAATGCGAGACAACATCGCAATCATGAAAGGGATTTGCATCGTCTGCCGCCATTATTGAAACTGCATGTGCACCAAGCGGTAATAATTCGGGTTGCGACCTTCGGAGTACTCCCTTCCGTTGCACCATTGCGCTCCAGCAGCAAGCGAATGAGGTCTCCACCATCAGTACAGGTGCTGATGCGGTATACCACGCCGCGGAAAAGCTCGCCGATTTCAGTAGCCATGCATTAATTGCGAGGAGGAGCCAGTGAGATGGAAAAGACGAAGATTGAAGCAAGTTCTCGCCACCCACGTGAGGGCAGTGTTAGTCAGGCCGTGCGGCCTAATATTTAGGTAACGGAGCAGTTTAAAGTTGAAGTATCCGGGGCGAGTATTTTCGGGTGGGGTGCCTAAACAGTTCAAACTAAGTAGCACCTCCGTGTTTTCGACGACTGCCAGCCTTTTGGAAATGAGTCTGACGGTCTGCGGGAATATGCTTGGAATATGCTCAAGAACCCAACAAGAACCAACCGATATCGTCGGAAACTGGACACAAGTTCCATTGAAAGATACGAGAGTATGAGAGAGGAGCGGTTAGATAGATCAACTTGAAAGCTCAAGTGTCGTGCACGGTGGCAACAATGTTTTTCACTGCTTAGTAATTGCGGCTCCCTCGTAAGGCTCCAACTATTTAGTTTTCGTTTGCGGACCCGGACAAATCAAACGTAAACGGTATTTAAACAGTTTTAAACCGTTTAAAACAGTTTATAAATGGTATTTTGGCGGGCAGGTTCTTTGGACGCATCTGGAGGATCAAATTGAGTTATCTGGCCATTATAAAGTTGCCGATAAGACCCTACCCCCGTTTCCAGCTCAAAAGAGGTGCAACAAGATGGTTATGAAGCGGGATGGCGGCGGGAAGCAGGCGCGATGTGTCTGCCGAGATAGCCGACCGACATCAAATACAAAGATTCCGCCCGTAAGTGAGCAGTTCCTTACTCTGGGACGATGGCGTGGCCTTGAAGAATCCCACCAGTTCTTCTGGATAGACTGTATGGGTGAGAATCCACCCAGCAAGCTGCAGTAAGTGATTAATTTGTTGTAGCCATCTGAACCATTTACAAACAGTTTTCAAACCGTTTGCGCCCACCCACAAACTAAATGGAAATAAAAACAGTTTAAACTGTTTTCAAACGTTTTCAAACGGAAATGGTTGGAGCCTTACTCCCTCGGCTGCACGGCATTGAAAGGATCGGGGATTTCGGTCTTGTCTTGTCTCTCAGTAGTGATCGATGCGATCGCACGTAAAGCACGCATTATATTCTGGATGGGCCAATAATACATGGTAGCGAGGATTGAGCTTTGATTGAGCTCCAATTGACGGCATGTATTCAAATATTCGAAGGTCAAACAGAAATCAAAGTTGCGATGTGCGGTCTAGAACTGAGCATACCTCGGCGGTTCCACAATAAAGACGGACTATAAATAGTGGACATCGAGACGCGAAAATACACATCGAGTCAACATCTTCCGAGTTAAAATGGGATGTAACGTGAAGTTCGTGTTGGTCTGGGTAAAATATATATCATAGGTTCGTCGTATCCTCCATGAGTCGTCTGTATCGGTGATAGTGGCCATGAACCAGGATCCTAGAATAGACTATGAACGAACGATCAACTCCCCATACGTCTCGCCACGATTGCCTCTGCGAGTGCCCAGTGATCCATGCGCATCTCCGCACCGCGCAGCCAGTCCGCCGGAAAATCAATTCGCTGATAAATCCGTACGAAGCGGTTGTCAGCCGTGACGAGATTATCGATTTCGAACCCGTCAGAATCCTTGTGGACCACACATGTGATGTACTGGAGACGCGCGTCCAGTTGCGGATGTGCCTTCCAGGCCGACGAGTAAATATTCCAGGAACGGTTGAACGCAAGGTGCATCAGATTTGGTATGCTGGCAAGGAACACACCCAAACCTTCCACATTCGCCGGGCGACCGCCCCTCCCGAGTAGATGGAGGTGCGTGAGGCTGGGGAATGCAGTAGCGAGATGCTGTACATTTACGACTGGGTGCCGCATAATGGCGTCGACGTCCACTGTCAGACGGCGTAGGTGCTGGAGTGCACCCAGGTATTGCAGATGGGGTGTTGATGGGAGTTGCACGAATAGGTTCGTGACATGGCTGCATGCTGAGAGGATCGCTTCCACAGAGGATGGGTTGGCATTATGGTCGAGAAACAGACTTCTAACGGAAGACTGGAGGAATGCTGGGGGGCGTTCTTAATTACCCGGAGAAGAATGTCATACGTGAGGACGGGGAAGCCACGAGGGACCCTGCCGGAGCAGATAATAACGACGCGATACAAGAGAGGCTCGATCCTGGAGAGTACCTTCAATATAAATATTGTGCGATTACCGCCACATACCAGTCTTTAACTCGCGACGCGACCAACATGAGGTTTGGGATAAAGGTTAGACCCGCCGACATTGCAGCCGTTTCGAAGACTACGCGTTCTAGTTCAGGCGGAAGTCGACGATCGGCAACTTGAATGGATAGTTGCGCCATTAATATTGTCCGAGTCTGGTGCACAGATGTGGCCTGAACGGGGGAACTGGGTGGTGGTGGGAGAAGAGAAGAATGGTCTACCGTTTGATAAAGGAAATATAATATAGCTTTCATTTGGTTGGCTTTGGTTCCATCCCCAACGAGCTCATCCTGTCCTTCTGGCTCTCGTCCTCTTTGATCGATCGACGCATTGCCTATTTGAACAACACAGCTTTCAAAGAAGCGGCTTTCATCCCATACAATAGAGCTGTTTGGCAAACGACAAAAACACATTTTGCATCAATTCTGATTGGCTGGAATGTGTGGAGCAACTAATCAGAGGACATAAAACTTGTACAAAATTCATTTTACATTACTTGCCAAACAGCTCTAATGCGACTTCAACCCTACCTAAATTTAATTTCCAATGCTGTGAAGCTGCGGAACACGGCCAACCCAACTGCGGGATTTGACAAGAAAGCTGTAAATTTAAGTGTTATCTCGGACTTTCAGAGTGAAATGACGAATCCGGTGAATCCACAGCCTTGGAACCTAAATCCCACTGGGCCGCAGAATCACAGAATCACACGTTTGAAATCCGAAAGTTGCACATCATGTTTACTTCGGCACAGTCGTATCCCATCTAGTACCTTTAGTCATGAATCCTCTCCCTCACTCTATAAAAATTATGATTTATGCAACGGAGTATTGCTAAAATTTCTGGCCACTCAGAATAAGTATGGCTCTCGAGGATATGGAGGAAACAATGAAATGCTCTCAGTTTCTCAATACCCCCTCCGGCGTCCGCTAGTTGCCGGCGGAGTTTGCCTCGGATCAACAAAGGTCAGCTATCGAGTTACTCGGGAGTCGGGAGCGTGGGGAGACATCTGTTGAAATAAGCCCCAGAGATACGAGCGCCACAAGAGGAGGAGGCCAACGATGGGGAACTTCATTGTAATCCGGTAACGTACATCCTTGTAGGTATACTACTTTATACTACTATGCAACATTATCTAGGCTGTGTCTACCCAGAATAAAGCTATGTCGTATTACAGCAGTAGTTACTCCGAGCATGTCGAACTCGCAACAGCTTGCAACAGCTTGCAACAGCTTGAACTCGCACAGCTGTGCACAGCCACTCCAAATCCAACAACATCTTATTATTCTTGCGGAGGACGAGCACTTTCACCATGTAACTCGAACCAAAAATATGACCACGCCGGTCAATAACTCAACCTTAAACAGACTCATCACCGCACGTCTCCCAGAAACGAAGGCCGGTCCCTTGCTCTCCAGGTCAAATATCTCACCACTCCCCATTGAACATCGCAAGCTCTTCCGGGTCAAAACAAACGGAATCAAGGCCCGGTGCGCCATCCATATTTGTCGTACAGCGTCACTCGAGGAGCGTCGTTACGAACGTTTTGCGCAGGTGGAAACACAGTTAGTTGATTCAAACTGGAAGAAGGAAGAAGAAAACTCACATGCGACGATACTCGGGGGATTAGCGATGCGAAGGATAGAGACTCAGGAGAGGAATGGACGTCCATTGAGGAACGACTCCGAACGAGTGATAGAGATGCGGCGGAGAGAGAGGAGGGCAAGAGGTTGGGCCATGATGTGACCAAGTTAGGTGGAAATCCGTCGGAACGCGCACAACCAGGCCAAAGAATTAATCATGAGGCGGGCACAACGGCATGAAAGACACGATGGTCACTGTGGCACCTCCGCGCCATAGTTAAATGATGCGCATCGGCCCCTCGGGACTGTTCAGAAGATCGCGAAGACAATACCGCTGATGAATTCAACTCGAAATCCGGCTCGGAATCCAATTGAAATCAGCCTCGAAATCCAATTGGGGGACTGAGTCATCCTTCTCAAGGGCTGTCGAGTATGATCCAGCCATTCGGTGACCATGGTTGAGAGCGGAAGCCTATTTCAGCCATGTTCAGAAGAAAAAACAACGAATTCGACATACGGAACGTAAGCGATTGCGCGAGCACTCGGTGAGTCAGAGGAACAGCTTTAGGAAATCCTGTACTCCCCGAAGAATGCAAATAAAGTCCAGTTTCGTCCAGCTGGACGGGAGAAATCTGTGTCAAATAAGTTTGGAATAGACAGTCCGGTGTTTCAGCGCCTAGATTGGGATATATTTACCCAAGTGGCGGCATTTCTTCGATGTCCGGTACGAAATCTGGATCGGACTCGGCAATATGCTTCTTGAGTCCAAATAAAAGAGGTGCCAGGGTGACGCAAGTGGCTATGATGCGATGACACGGGAGGCGCAGAGGAGCTGGAAGATTCTAGCGGCTGAATTTCTGGGAGAGATGGGAAATGGCTGGTTCGCATTGCGAAAGGTTGCGGATCTGGGCAACGAAACTCGTACAATGAAACCTGCAGTCATAAGATCCGCCACCGTAGCATGATACCACACTGCATCCGACAGCGCAAGGAGAGCCACGACTTAGCCATCTGGACCTTCACGGTTTGGACGAAGGAGATGGGCAGAACGGTGAGTGGCGCGACCAAATTCAAGATTTGTGATGGTGGTGATTTCGTTGGATTCCGTATTTGCATAAATGTAGAAAGGACGCGAAGTGGTCTCGGAGTTCAGAGAAATAATGTCTGATACAAGCATGGCAGCGGGTGGCGAAGGAGACGATGTGTGGGTACGACGCATGAGTTACGAATGTGGGCGGTATAACAGTAGTGGACCATCAGCAGCCTTTTGTGATATCACGCCGAGGCGCCCGCAAGCCTGGTGCAAACGCTGGAGTCCCGGACCCACAGACACCCACTGGGGTCTATAAATTCCCGATGCAGGGTTGCCTTAGTATAGTAGCCATAAATAAATTGCACCGGAGTAAATTAGGAGCAGAATCTGTTCCCCGTGCACCGCCAGAAGAAATTCCGTCGTTCAGCAGTAGCAGAGACTTGCAGACCAGATTTAAAGCATGTTTGACCACCCTGGTGATTTTTGGCACTGGCGCCACCGTAGAAAATCCAATAAAGTAATTTCAAAGCCCCAAGAAATGTTCGCAAATTTTTCAAGACCGGCGGGCCTGGGCAAGGTAGCAGCAACGGGAACGGGAACGGTTTAACGGGAACGAATATAAATCTTTGGACGGTGTAAGCCAATAAGGTGAAACCGGAGGAACAAGATCCTCAAGGGAACAAGTATGGGATGAAATCAAGATGAAATGCGATGAGTTGAGGATGAACTTGAAATGGCGACTGAAATGAGTCACGTGCGTGACCATCACAACTGCTGCGGACGGGCATCTCGACGGCGTCGACGCCAATGCTCTCTCAAAAATCGACGCCCTCCGTAAACCTCTCAGAGAGCTCTCCTACCCAACTACTAACTGAACAATTCTGGGCAGAGTCGTACGAGTTTCTTCTATCCCGCGGCTACCAGCTGCGACCGCGGTACCATCCCGAGTAAGGCTCCAACCTTTTGTTTTCCGTGTATGGATCTGGGCACAACAAACGGAAAAGGTTAGAAAACGTTTTAAAACTGTTTGAAACGGTTTATACACGGTAATTTTGAGGGCATCAGAAGTATTGACCCGAAGCTGGCAGTGCTCAGCCTCAGGGCTGCTAGATAACCAGGTATTGCTTCACTTGCGACCTTCTGTGTATTTCAGTTCGATGTATTGATGAAATTCAGTTCAAAATGATACATACGATGGTCCTCGAGTCACCAAGACACTCGGGAATGGCGCTGTGAGCTTGAATTCGAAAATGACAGCCCTTGATGAAATGGTCTAACGACATCGGGAGTCGATGATTTCGGGTACCAATGCTGTTCAGTTGAAGTCGAACGTACTCGATAAGGTAAGTAAGCACGGCTCGACGCACCAAGCCAGGACCCACCGGAGGAAGTGCCATATTCGGACCGCATTGCTTGTTGAGTTTTTTTGGAGGCCAGAGAGGATCTATGCTATTGTGAGCCAGTCTAAAGATCTCAGAGACAGTCCTAATAGCCCAAATTCAGACTGGATTTCAGCGGAATTTTGCCTGGTAAACGCGATTGAGTGCTCCCAATTGCTAAACCATTTAAACCGTGTAGAAAAGGTTTACAAACTGTTTGAACCCGGCGGTACAACAAACGGAAACAGAAACGGTTATAACCGTGTATAAACGTTTATACACGGAAAAGGTTGGAGCCTTAATCCCGAGTGGGTACCCTCCTGGGGGTCCAAGCGCAATCCGATCCGGCACGAATGCGACGATTTCCTTACCAGTTACAACACCAATACTCTCGATGCCCTGTGCATCAAGGACAACCAGAAGGTCGTTCTGAAGCGTGTCGATGGAAAGGAGCTCAAGATCTTCCGACATTTGGACGCCCTTCGTTCAGACGCCAGGAATCACACGATACCGCTGCTCGATGTCATTCCGTTCCCCGGCACAGAATGGACGTTCGTCGTGATGCCTTATTGCCGGCGCTTTAACTCCCCGCCATTTCACTGTCGCGATGAGTTCGTGGATGCAATGACACAGTACATAGAGGTGAGCCTTATCCGGTGTGCTCTCTACCTGTTTACTGAACGGCCGAGCAGGGGTTACAGTTCATGCATGAACACAATGTTGTACACTTGTCCATCCAATGCCTCCGTGTTCTTTCTACCGTCTGATTAAACGAACATGCCCTTTGTCATTACAGTGACATAGCGCCGCAGAATATGGTCATCGAAGAATCACGCCTCATTCCAAAAGGCTCGCACTGGTGCTACCCGACTCTCACTCCGGCTTTACCGGGCACTTTTTCTCTTGGAAAAACCGCCGTTTGCTCCGTCCCGCAGTTCAATACTATTACATCGATTTCGGCTTGTCAAATCATTTTCCAGGCGGCAAAGAGTCAGCACGGATAACAGCGACGCTGAGGACGTTTCGGATGATCCCCGAGCTCT